>CM076854.1:0-33792 GCA_039519185.1 Astragalus membranaceus | reverse complement strand
TACGGATAGGGCAAGAAGAGGAGCTGTGGTTTCCCTTTTGGCAATAAGTGCATTTGAAGATAGTAGGTTTATGATTAGAGGTAGAAGCTACAAAGGTGATATTTTTGTTTGAGCTGGAGGTGGTGGAATTTCCTTGGTACCCAATACCTCTCCTATCAACATATTGATGTTGAGAGTGAAGCAACTGAGTCAAGGTCTTTTCACCAACCTCAAACTTTTTCAAAGATTCTTTCAAAAGTTCATTTTCAACCTTGGCATTTTCAAAATTTTGTTTAAGCTCACAAAACTCAAGGTTGACAGATTTATGTAGTTCATTCTTTAATCTATCTACTTCATTTTCAAGTGTCTCAATTTGAGTGAGCATGCTTTTGTTACTCTTTGCCAATTTCTTAGATTTTAACAAAAGAGTTTCATGTTCAGAATAGAGAGCATCAAAATCCTCACTCAAATCTTGACTACTACAACTATCATCAAGTAAATCATCGTGCATAGAGGAATCAGAAAGACTAGAAGAGTTAAGGCTTACCTTAGATGAGTCATTTGCCATATGACAAACACCATTTGCAATTTGCTCTTCTTCGTCTGTGTCGATATCAGTGCCAAGACAATCCCATACAGTAGCCTTAGGTGTTTCACATGCCGTGAGACAAATGGCATTTGCAACCTCCTCTTCTTCACTGTCAGTATAGTTGTTCCATGTAGCCTTCTTAGCTTTCTTGGATTTCTTTGATTTATTTCTCTTTTCAAGTTTGTTGAATCTCATGAATTCTTCAAATAATTCAGCCATGTCTTCATCATCAGATTCTTCATCAGACTCAACCTCTTTCCTTGCTACCTTAGGTGTTTTAGCAGCAAGAGCAAGAGATTTTCTTTCTTTTACCATTTCTGCTTCTTGATCTTTGTTAGCAGCCAATACAACCTCAAAGGCTAGAAGTGACCCAATCAAGTCTTCTTGGGGCAGAGTGCCAATATCTTTGGCTTCAGTGATTGCACAAGTTTTTGGAAAGAACTCACCAGTCAGAGATGCAAGAATTTTCCCATTTATATCTTTTGTAGAATACCTCTTTCCCAGTGCCCTTAAGTTGTTTATAATCAGATTCAGTCTCTGGTGCATAGCTGCGACAGACTCACCTTCTTTCATTTTGAAGGCTTCATATTCAGAAGTGAGGATTCTGATTTTTGTATCCTTCACTTGGCTCGTACCTACATGAGTAGCTTCCAGACAATCCAGATTTCTTTTGCTGTTTGACACCCTTTTACTCTTCCATACTCTTCTTCACAAAGTGATAGGTGAAGAATATTCATAGCTTGGCATTTGAGATATTTTGTCAAGCTCAGATTTTCTTAGCTCACTCAGATCAATGGTGTAGATATCCTCAACTGGAACTTCCTCTGCTTTGCCATTAGCTTGAGTTTTGATTTTCATCGGAATCAGAGGTCCATCAGCAATGATCCTCCACAGAGTGAAACCTATAGCCTGCACATGACATTTCATTCGACTACTCCAATAGTCATAGTTAGTCCCATCAAACAGGGGTGGTCTATAAGAAGACATCCCCTCTTTCATAAAAGAACCCATAATCACAGATAAATATATAAAATTTAAATTGCGAGATGTAAAGCTCTATATGCAATTTCTAGCTCTGATACCACTTGTTAGACTTTAGAGTATAACCTTAGAGGGGGGTGAATAAGGTTATGAGTAAATATGAATTCTTTTCGCTTTTCAAAAACTTATGAAATGCTTTGTTTTAAATCAAATGCGGAAACTCAGATTTAAACTTTAAATGGTGCAAGCAGGCAGATTTAGGTACAAAGAGATATTATACTATTTTCAACATACACAATAAGATTATTTATAAGAAGTGTAGTGATATTGAATATAGTAGAAAGTAGATCAATTTGAGTGATATGGAAGATGATAGACAGACAGATCTAGTACAATGAGTATAACTATAACCAGATTAACTTATTCAGATCAGAGTAGGGATATAGTTATACAACCAGATTAACAGATTCAGATCAGAGTAGTGATATTATAGACAGATATAAACAAAACAATGAATATCACAGCTATATAACAATAACACATATAGACAATAAAGTAAAGAGAGAGGGATAGAGATACACCAGGAATTTTACGAGGTTCGGGATAAAAGCCCTACGTCCTCGGCCTCCGGCTTTGCAACCTTTGGACTTGCTGAACAACCACTATATGAAGAACCAATGTTTTACAAACAATCAACTTCAAATAGCAAATCTCAATTCCCCTGAATTGAGAACCCGAGCTCCCCGCTAAGGATTTCAACCGCTTCAATCTCCTGATTGAACGACCCAAGAGCACCTCCCAGGATTTCAATACCACTTCAATCTTCACCGATTGAACGACCCAAGATTACCTCCCAGGATTTCAAACCAACTCAATCTCCTGATTGAGAGACCCAAGAATACCTCCCAGGATTTCAAAATAACCACTTAGAAAACGAATACAATATGAGATCTACGAACCAATCACTTCAGCAGTATAGTAACAATATAGTAGAGTGAGAGATGATTGGTTTTTGAAAATGAAGAACTTTGAAATATAGATCTGAAAATGAAAGCTCTTATTTTTTCTCTTTTCTTTTTGATCTGAAAATACGTAGCAGAGAAGTGGAAAGTGGTGTATTGTGTTTGTGAATCCAAGCTTCCTATTTATAGGGAATGTAAAAAATTTACCGTTGAAATGAAAACCACAATGTTGAAATCGATTTTCTGATGAAGTTAAAAAGTAGGAGAATCGATTCTTTGCATTTAGACAACTTAGGAATCGATTCATTTGTCTTTGGAAAATTGAAGGAATCGATTCTTAGGACCTCCTGAGTAGGCAAGAATCGATTTTAATTTTGGTTTAAAGAAGGAGGAATCGATTCTTTAGTTTTGCCAAAACATAGGAGCAATCGATTATGATCTTTTAAATAAGGAAGGCAATGTGTATGAAATCGATTTCATGCTTAAGAAAGGGAAGTTGGAAATCGATTCATTGCTCTAAATACATAAGGAGAAATCGATTTCATGCTATGAAACATTGTGTGTCAAAATCGATTTCATGCTTTGCTCATTGTGTATTGAAATCGATTCATTTCTTCAACAATAGTTTAGCAAATCGATTTCAAGCTTTAAGAGGATTAGGAAATCGATTTCAAGCTTCATAATAACTTAGGAAATCGATTTCAAGCTTTTCACAAAAATTGTTTTTAGGTTTAGGTGCCACCTTATGCATGCATGCAATTTTATAAAATATTTTTCAAAGGCTTTTAACACAACAATTTTATTTTAAAAACATTTTTAAAAACATCATCTCTCTTCTACTAAATGTCATAAAGCTGAAGGGATAGGATCTTACATTTGAGTCCTATCAAAAACAGATAAACAATTAGGTCTTCAACTTCATTGTTGCTTCTTCTGCAAGCCATTTCACTTTAGTCCCAACTCTTTGATTTAATCCCTGTTCTTTGATTTTGTCCCTGTACTTTCATTCAACTGCAACCATTAGTAAACAGGATGTAATTTGTTATCATACAAAACAAGGAGTGTTTGCCCTTGGTTCAACACTGAGTAGCAGCAGCCTCCCCCAATATCTCCAAACCCTCGGAGGTGGACTCCATCGATGGGCTTATTCTTGATACTGTTGCCCTGACTTCACCCACAACATCGTCCCTGAGGTGTGTAATTTCCTCAGCAGCAGGGGCGTTGTAGGAAGTTGTAGGGTCAAGGAAAAGTGATGGCTCATCAAGTGTGACTTCAGCAGGGGCCTCAACATCTTCTTGGTCTGCACGGGCGAGGGCTTGCTCATAAGATGACCTCAAGGCTTCCCATTTCTCAACGGCTGGCGTAGAGCAGCACAAATGTTGTCCAGATCCGCTTCTAGGCCAGGTTGCAAGGGAAGGAGTTGTGCAAGGGGAGGATCTAATGCGGAACTGCGGCGGAATAATTGTACGATTGTCGTACCCCGAAAAATCCTTGGAGGGATTTTTCTTCGCACAACGGGATTTTCGAGTCGCCACCAATATTTTTTAAAGGTAAAACATCGAAAAAACCTTTTTTGGAAAGCAATGGTCTTTGGAACCATTAGATTTGGGTTCGGGGGTCTAATTACGTATGGGGAAGGTATTAGCACCCCATAACGTCCCTTCAAAGAAGGGTTACCTTAAATAAATATGCGATTTTCAAAGTTGATTCTGAAAAATGCTTTGTTTTTACCTCTTTTGTTGATGAATGACTTAATGAAAAATCTTTAGTTTTTGCGCTTGACGGAGAGTATCCGCTCCTACGTATCTCCCGGTGCGATGGAGAATTCAAAGCAACGTAGTTCTCGTTTTAGAAAAATGTTTTATTTTGGAAAAGTGTTTGGTTTTTGAAAGGAAAAATGTTTTGGGTTTGTTGTGCTTGACGGAGAGTATCCGCTCCTACGTATCTCCCGGTGCGATGGAGAATTCAAAGCTACGTAGTTCTGGGTTGTCTAGAAAAAGGTTTTTGTTTTTTATCTTGTTTAATTGTGAAAATTGATCTTTCATGATGATCAATTGAGCAAAGGCTCCAAGTGACCACCATTAGCACTCCATTGTTAATAATCATGCAAGCAAAGGCTTCGCAAGACTACTAACAAAGTTTTTGATTTAGTGAAAATCTTTAGGAAAATTAGGCATTCATGATGATCAATTGAGCAAAGGCTCCAAGTGATCGCCACTAATACCTCATTGTTAATAATCATGCAAGCAAAGGCTTCACAAGACTACTAACAAAGTTTGATTTTGAAGAGTTTTCGCAATTGGATTGATTCTTGTTTAGGGAATGATTTTGATGCTTGAAAAGGCTTTTGATTGAAAGTGGACCTAGACTACACACATTATGACACAATACATAGATAGGCAAAGAATGAACCCAAGTTGAACATTTTGGCGAAAATGCATGAATAGGCAAGAAAATGAACCTAAGTTGTACATCTTATTGAAGATGCTAGGCAATGGGATGAACCTAACTAGGCATTTATGACACAATATGTGAATAGGCAAAGGCATTTCAAAGCACAAGTGATATCAAACTTCTAATGAATCACTTGCAAAACCCTAAGGATTTCACATCAACATTAGACATAAGCACCCATGTGGTATCCTTTTGATGTCATCAATGTCTAATACATTTCTTCAATCAACCACATGGAAGGAATAAATTAAAAGGGGCATTTGTCTCATGCAAGATCATAGGCAAGTCTTAAGACTAAATTGACAAGTTTAGGCAATTAGGGTGTTGAATCCCTTTAGGTAATCTTTGACACTTGGGATATGCACAAGTGCATAGGTGTCAAATCCTCTTACCAAATCGTCAACACAAAATCAGCAATTGTTTCAAAACAATTACCTATTTGCAAGACCAAGAGCATCCCAAAATGATTTATGAGTTGTTTTTGGTAATCAAAGCAATTGGTAAGGAAAGGAAACTTAAATTTGCATTCTTGTTCACTAGGAATCACAAAACAAATTGAATCCTCTTAGGCAATCCTCAACACTTAAAGTGTGCATCAAAGCACAAGTGAGAGTCCTCTTGCCAATCATCAACATAGGGCATGATTTGCAAGCAAATTCATGAGAACAACAATTTTTAAGCAAACAAACATCACAATCAAGGTTCAATTCCAAGGAATTGCAAGATTAAACAACCAACTCATCAAAAATCTCATAAACCCTAATTTCTTTGAAACATGCGAAACTAACATAAACCCTAAATCTCATTTTATTCATGGAAACAAAAGATAATGCAAGAGGACAACATAGATTAAACTTTTGGCAAGGATTCTCATGATCAAGCAAAGAAATGCATATCAATCACACAAACCCTAATTTTCCTCTAATATGCGAAATGAAATAAGCTTCAAATCATCATTTTATTCTTGAAAACAACAAGAAATGAGTGAAATAACAACAACACACAATTTATTCTAAAGGAGAGAAGCATTCCAAGCACCCAAGCCTCCCAAAGTGCTTGTCAATATACTTGAAATACATCTCTCACTCACCAACAACAACTATGCTAACATTATGACATTAGAATGCAATGGGATGCCAAAATGAAGTGATGATTTACATCTTTGATGCTAAAATTGGAAGATGATGCTTGGTTTCAAAGTATACCTCAACTCCAAGCTAGAATAAGGAAGGAAATGAGATGAATGAATGCAAAACCCCTTTAATCTACTCTTCAATCTTCAACTTTGAACTTGATCCTTGAATTTGAAGGTGAATCTTTGAGAAGAATGCAAGAAGGATGGAAGATTTAGTGTAGGAAAGGTGTTTTAATGGATGATTGAGTGAAGAAATTGAAGAAAATGAGGTGAGGGAGAGGAGGAGGTATTCGGCCAAGGAGAGGAGGAAGGAGAGGTTTTTGTGCAAAAATGAACTTGTTTTTGTATTTTGGGAGAGTAAGCTCATATATGGTCTTGGGTGAAATTAGGGTTAAGGGTAGAATAGGAATGGGATGTTCTATTTTAAGTAAGTTTGCAATTTCTTATGAAGGAGTGAGTGTGAGAGGATGGTGTCATTTACAAAAAAGGGTATGAATCTACATGAGAGTGTGTGGGAATTAGGGATGTGTATGAAATGGGCAGGATTAAGGATAGTACAAGAATATTCTTAAGGAATAATTGTACAATAGAAGAGTGTGGAAGAAATTGTGGAGAGAGAGAGAGAGAGGGAATTCGGCTATGACAACAAAAATGGGGAGGGAAAATTGCTTCTCCTTTTTGGTCTTTTGTCTTATTGAGGACACTTTGTACTTTCTATTTGAATTTTGAATTTTTGGGCATGCAAATGATAGTGCACCTATTGAAAATGTGTCACATATTTTTGGGCACCATAAAAATATCCCTCTAATTATTCATGACAATAAAAGTTGTCATTTAATAATCGGGGAATATTTAATGGTCCTTTTTCAGCTTTCTTGTGCAATAAAAATGGGAAAAATGCCTTTTAATTATTTTGAACTAGGATTTTCTTCCAAAAAATTATACGAAAATTATCCTTGATAGAATAAATTGTATTTTTCATCCTTGACTTGGTTTAGTTCAAAAATAATTAACTTGCTCTCATTTGAATGCCCACAGATATTGAAACATGCACTATTTTATTCCCTAAAATTAATAAAAATGTTTTTTTTTGGGTGCCAAAAATTAATAACGATCATTAAATGGCCTTTTTGAAGATTAAAATGCATGCCTAATGGCAAGGGAAAAAGGGAAGCTCACGCAGTTACGACTGGCGTGTGCGCGTAATTCAAATAAAAATGCGAGATAGGGGACAAATAAACATAAATGCGAAAGTCCATTAACCTACACAAATTATGAATTACCCTTATTGTCTCCATTTTTGTTTGAAAAAAAAAAGTTTTGACTTGGGCGGACAAAATTAGGGTGTGACAACGATGTCAGAGGAAATGGCGGAAAGCTTAGCTGTGGCTTCGGAATGCTGAGGAGTGAGGGAAGCCAGTTCAACCTGAAGAGAAACGATCTGAGCTTCAATGGCTTTGATTCTACAAGTAATTCTCTCCTGCTCGGCTACAGTCTCTTGCTTATTCTGGCTAAGGGAAACAAAGGCTGCCTTGTAACCATCTTTCTCGATACACTTCACCCACCAATACCTGGCAGAACTCCTCGAAGAGAATCCAACCGGTGTAAGGAAGCCACAGACCGATCCTGAGTAGCTTTGGATCGACCATAAAGACTAGAAATGTCCCCAAGTTGCAAAGCTATCTCCTTAAGAGAACCCTTTTTCACGATAGGAACCTCTGGAGAATTGGAAACCCGAAACAATGTTGCTCGAAGAGCCACCATGAGGTCTGGGTCAGTAGGGATCTCTCCAGCCAAGGCTGCCTCCACCTGAGCAAGGTCAAGCTCTATAGAGGAAGGGGCCGATTCTGGAGCTTCAAGGTTCAGAAAGTAACGCTGCAATTCCTCATCGGTGATGGCTGGCGAAGGGAGGTCGTCGGCCTGAGCAACAAGGGCATCGCCCTCTGCAAAAGTAAGAGGATCGGTCACCGAAGTGTTGGCTGTCGGTTCCTGCAAAAAAGAGAAACAAATAATGAGAAAGGAAGACGGTTACGCTGAAAACGTCGAGCAGCCTAAGAAAGATTGCATACAAAGTTGGGAGTTGGACTGTCAAAGGTTGGAGCTTGAGAGGATTGCAGTGATTCAGTTGGAGCGCGAAGCCTCTGCGGAGTTATCAAAGAGAGTTCAATAAGGAGAGAATAGAATAAACGGTGAAAAACGCCCTCATCGTACTAAGAAAAGAACTTACCCTTAACTGTTTGAGAGGTGGAGGTGATGCCTCGGTGACCGGAACGGCTGAAGGAGGCGAGCGGAATAGTTCTCGTGTTCGTTTTCGTTGGAGGATAGGGACATTATCATCTTCATCATCATCGTCGTCATCTAAACGAACTGGAGCAGGAGGTTGAGCTGCACAAAGGCATAAGCCAATAAGCTCGCACTAAACAATGAAAGTAAGTAAACCAAAGTCAGGGACTTACCGGTGGTAACAGAGGGTCGCCCAGTGGATTTCAGACGAGGGGAAAAACGTGAAGGAGGATCGGAAATTAGTTGCTGCTTCTTCTTCTTCGCTTCTGTCGCCATATTCGTCGAATCGACAGCCGAGTCAGGTGGTGGACTCACTCGAGTAGCCATCAAGTTGGGTCAAACAGGAAGCCCCTCGGTAGAGCCCAAGTAGTTCTGAAGGTATTCAATATTGGAGCAGGGAAAGACGTGTGCTCGTACCTGCGACAACCAGGAAATGTGGCTGCTGTCTGTTGCGATAGACACCCCAAGAAAAGGAGAGGAAATGTGCACTCTGATTTGCAATGAGTCTAGCGAGGTCAGAAGGGAAGATCTTCGCACGGCAACGCCCCAAAGCCATGGAGTCGTAGGGGATAGGCACATGTTGGGCTACACCAAACTGCTGAGCTACAAAGTTTGGGTGATAATGTTCGACAGTGAGGGGTTTGGTGTTTGAAAAAAGTCTGGCCCAAGCGACCAAATCACGGGCCACATGTAACACCCCAAAAATAATATATTAATTTATTTAATTAATTAAATGAAATTGGGTGGTAGAAATAATAATATAATTATTTATTATTTATTATAATAATTATAAGATGCTTTAAATAAAATGAGGAGTGGTATTGTAATTGGAGGTGGTGTTTTAATTAAATTGGGCTTAAGCTGCGGGGAAAGCCCGCAATCCAAGCCCACTAGCCTAGGCGCATATTTAAGGTGAAAAATTAGGTTTTGGCTCATTTGGGAAAAAGAAAGGAATTTGCGAAATGGAGAGAGAGGGAAGGGAAGGAGGGCGCGGCGCCCATAAGAAGAGGAGGAGGAGGAGAGGCGCGCAAAAACCCCAAGGAGAAAAGGAGAGGGGTCGTGTTGCGGGTTCCTTGGAGCTTACGTATAAGGAGATGTCGTGTTCGTCATAACCTAAGGTAAGGGTGGGTCTTATCTTCTCTATAATAGGGTTTTTATGATGGGGATTATGTAGGGGCTAGGCTCTATGTATGCCTTTTTATGTATTCTTAGTGATTATTGATGAACCCTAGGCATGTGAAGACTTGTTGCTAATAAAATCATGTTGTGCGTGCCGAGTGTTTGAGTAATTGTTGATGATATTGTGATTTATGATGATTGGGGATGATTATGATAATTTGATGTTCGTATTGTTGAATTGAGCCTTGATGATGGAATTTGGTGTTTAATATGTTGTATGTGCTTTGAGGAATTTGTGTTGCTCGAATTCGTTGTTGTTGGTGTCATAGGCGCATAGGGCGCCACTTTTGTGTTTATGATGTTGCTGGATTTTGTTGTCTAGGTGCAGAATTAGGAGCCCTTGAGTGGGGTGCCCTGTGCCAAGCATTGTTGTTTCTGGAATTTTGGCCACGGAATTAGGCGTCCTCGTGATTGGGCGCCCCGTGCCAAGTTGTTGCGTTTTTGGTTGAATTTTCCATTGCAGGAATTGGCGCCCTTGTGCTGGGCGCATGAGCCAAAGTTTGTGTTGCTGAATTGTGCTTGCTGTTGTGCTGAATTGTGCTTGCTGGGCGCCAAGGGCGCCGTGCGTGCGTGCGGGTGTTGTGTGTGTTGCGTGTTGCGAGCGCTGGGCGCCATTTTCAGGGCGTTCCCGATTTTTAATAAAAACTGTTTTCGCCATAACTTTTGACTCGGGTGTCCGTTTTAAACGTTTCAAAAAGTGTTGTGAAGCCCATCTCGTTGTCTATCTGTGTGTCCTATTTTAAAAGCGAAAACTTATTATTTTCTGATGGTTCTGGGCGCCCAAGTGGCTGCCCCGATGGTCGTTGTTGTTGCGTTGCAAAACTGTTTTCGGTGTCTAAAACCTTTTTGGTGTTAACGATGATGTTCTAAATAACGTTTCTGCCCTTAGAGACCAACTTTAATGATAATGATGTGTAAATGACGATGATGCCCCGGGTGGCTAGTTTATTGACGATGATGCCCTTAGTGGCTAGCTTATAGATGATAGTGCCCTTAGTGACCAATGTTTGATTGACGATGATGCCCTCAGTGGCCAGTACCTTGATAAGTTGATGATTTTGACGGTAATGCCCTTAGTGGCTATGCTTGTGATTGACGATGGATGTTATATTGATGATGATGATGATTCTAAATGATGATGATGCCATAACGGCTAATAGCGACGATGAATAATAAGCGACGATGAATGTAAGCGACGATGAGGCCCGAAAGGCTAAGCGATGTTGTTATGTGTAAATATGAATTAAAATAAGTGACGATGAGGCCTAAAGGGCTAAGTGACGTTGTTATGTGTGATCATGAATTGACAGGTGCTGTGCCTCTTGGTAGGCGAACTGGTAAGTGACGGGTCACATAGTTGACCGTGTTTGTGTGTGTTTGTGCGTGGTGCATGTCATAGTGTCTCATGCATCCCATGTGCATAAACCCAGTGACGTTTGAGGCCCAAAAGGCTAAGTGACGATGAGGCCCAAAAGGCTAAGCGACGTTTGTGAAAGGTACCTCATGCATATGCCCGCGAGTGGGTTGCACTTCATATACTTACATGACATTGTGATGAGCTTTTGTAGTGATTGAATTGATGTTTGTGATGTGGTTTATATAGCTGGCATTGCGATGATTTGTTGTGGTGATTAATATTGATGACTGACTTGATGTGTCGTGATGTGGTTGATATAGTGTCATAACTCTAGCATAATGCTCATCATAAGCTTTATTATATTGTTAGATGAACTCACCCCTTCGGTTTGAATGTTACCCCTATGCGGTAACGTGCAGGTGATCTCGAGTGAAGGCTTAGGTATCTTCACTAGCTGAGTCGGGTCGTCTGCTCTGATTATGTAACACTAGGGGGAATGACGTTGTTTAAGTTACTTATGATTGTTGTTGTTGTTGGATTTTAGTATTGTAAGCCTTGCATGGTTGCAATGCCTATTATGATTAAACTTATTGTTGGATTTTCCGCTGTGAAGTTGTATTTTAATTGACAATGACGTTTTGAAAGTATTATAAGGCTGTTTTCGAAAAGCGAGTAATTTGGCGTGTGATGTTTAACGAAGTAAGTGTGACATCCCTTGTGAAGTAAATAAAATTTGAAACTCTGATTTTTACACTAATAAATTAACGGGTAGAAAAGGGGTGTTACATTAGTGGTATCAGAGCAATGGTTGGTCCGTCCGGCCAAGTCGTAGAGTCGTTGTGTCGGTTAACGACCAACTGTTGTCTTTTAGTCTTGACCATTGGTTTGTGTTGTAGTGATGTTCCTGCAGGTACAGGTAAACGGAAGCTGCTAATGGTAAGTGAACTAGTGGGGGAGAAGCCCCTACTGGTATTGTGTACTGTTGTTATTAAAACTACTATTGATGTTGCCGTTTGTTTATTGCTGCTTGCTGTGTCGCTGAAAATTGATTACTGTGCTGTTTTATCGTGCTAATTAGGTGCCGTTGTTGTTTTAATTTAAACCAAGTTGCTGCTACTGTTTAATCATGGTTGCTGAAATTACTGTGCTGTTGCGGTTTAATTGCTGTTGGTTGCAAAAAGCTATTTTCGAGAATTGTTGCTGTTTCTGAAAACCGTTTTATTTGAGTAATGCTAATGCCTTGTGCTATGTAGTTTTGTGATCTGAAAAGTAAAATGATTTCTGAAATTGTTTTTGAAATGTCTAATGGACGATTTTACGATTGGATACTAAAAATTAGTAATAAAATCTATTTTTAATGAATGAACGTGGGTGTTGATGTGGTGGAGATCAAAGGAAATAAAATTATTTTTGACTTAGGATTTTAAATGAGGAAGTATAGAGGTGAAGTTTTTGTTGGATTGGAAAATGATTTTTCTAGTTGGTTTTATTTGAAAAAGAGTAATGATTTGTTGTTGTGTCGATTTTAAAAACCTTGTCAAAAATGATTTGATGACGATTTTGAAACTAGTATTGGGTTTCTTTGGGAGCAAAAATGTATTAGTATGTATGAGACCTTGTGTGCTCTAGGATGTTTAAATTGGTTAAGAAATTTGGCGTGCTCTAGGTATTGTTTGAGTTATATGGAATATGTATTGCTTGTAATTTACATAGCGAGTGTGTTGAAGTGATCGATGTATTTTAATTGGTTGGCATATGATTATTGGGGAGTTTAAACTATGCTTGATGGCTGAATTTGTGGCTGCTTGGATGCTTAATTTGTTGCTAAGCTCACTGTGTGGGCACTTTCTGAGTAGGTTTGACTTTCGGCTAAACTGGGACTGTTTTACTAGTTGATAAATCATATAACTTACAATTTTAGAAACTAGACTGAACGCTGGTCATTTTGGCTTTGGTTTGGTCGCATTTGGAGTAGTATAGCTCCAGTTATGGGCTTCACAAGTTAAGGTAAAATTCTGAGAACAGTCTGGACCTAGGGTCAGTATTTTGATTGTGGTGCTTTCAAATGAACTCCTTTTCGAATGGATCCAATTTCTTTGAAAACTAGACAAAATGTTTTACTATTTAGGCTGAAGTTTCAGATCATTTGGGTTTGTTTTGGTCATTGTAGAAGAGTCACAACTTTGGACACAGTCGCTGCCCCATTTTCTGGACCTACTGCCTTGTTTGCAAAAACCGTGCTATTGGGCTCATCATTTTGAAATTCTAAAAATAAAGCCAGAAATTAGACTCCGTAAGTTTTCCGTAGAGGGGTTGTTTGCTAAATTCCGATGTCGTTTGATAGGGTAAATAAATTGTTGAAGTTTATGTGTGAGTGCTGGAATTTCCTGCGTCGCTTAGTTGTACTGTCACTGTAACGGAAAAACAGTTTTTGCAATATCTTTTGAACCAGAAGTCCGATTTGAGTAAACTAAAATGTTTCGGAAAGCTTATTCAGAGGCCTAACTGAATATTCTAATTTCAAGGCAAAATTGGCTGTTTCTGGTGTCGTTGATTTTTAGGCGTGTCGGTCAAATTAAATTGTATTGTGTTGTCGGTGGCTTAGTGCCCCAAGTCGTTGTTGCAGTGTCGGCGCCTTGGTGCCCGAAGTTGCTGATGTGTTATTGATTATAGGATTGTTGGTCCCGGAGTCTTGTCTCCAAGTTGTTGTCATGGGAGGGTTGGTCCCAGAGTTGTCTCCGCATTGTTGCTTTGTTGTTGCTTGTGGTTGCCTCGTTAATAATGTCGATGTTTATGTGTTGCCTTGGGTGCCGCCGAATGGCCCAAGTTATATTGTTGTTGATTTGTTGTTGTGGGCCGATGGCCATTATTGATTAGAACGCCGCTACTATGCCCCATGCGTTGTTGTTGTTGATGATGTTGCTTTGCTGATAGTTTGTCGTTGTTGATGTCGCCTGAGTGGCAAAGTTGTTTGTTGATGTTGTTGTCGTGTTGTTAAATTATGTGGCTTGTTGTACAACTGTGATGCACTCTGTGAATTTCGTTGTGATGCTGTGATGATTGATGTATTTCGTTATCCTTAAGGGTAGATGAGTGAGGTAGAATGCGAGCTAGTTTAACAGAGTAGCGCAGCGGAGTCTTAGCATGTCGTATTGGGAATGAACTTTAATAGAGCTTAGGGGGTGACGCTGGTACCAACGTGATTACGCTCAAACCCCTATCGGAGATCCTTAGGGAGAGAATGTGTCTGGTTGTATTTCTCAAAGCTACCTGGCTGAATGAGTAGGAGGGACGGCCGCCCAATCACTTACCGCCGGTAATCAGAGGAATGGTGATCAGCATGGTAGATAGAACTAGTTGCCTAGATAGCTTAGTCGTTGGTGAGAGTGTTAGCCTTGGCGGGTAAAAAAAAAAAAAATCGAGGACGAAATTCCTTTAAGTGGGGGAGAGTTGTAACATCCCAAAAATAATAGATTAATTTATTTAATTAATTAAATGAAATTGGGTGGTAGAAATAATAATATAATTATTAATTATAATAATTATAAGGTGCTTTAAATAAAATGAGGAGTGGTATTGTAATTGGAGGTGGTGTTTTAATTAAATTGGGCTTAAGCTGCGGGGAAAGCCCGCAATCCAAGCCCACTAGCCTAGGCGCATATTTAAGGTGAAAAATTAGGTTTTGGCTCATTTGGGAAAAAGAAAGGAATTTGCGAAATGGAGAGAGAGGGAAGGGAAGGAGGGCGCGGCGCCCATGAGAAGAGGAGGAGGAGGAGAGGCGCGCAAAAACCCCAAGGAGAAAAGGAGAGGGGTCGTGTTGCGGGTTCCTTGGAGCTTACGTATAAGGAGATGTCGTGTTCGTCATAACCTAAGGTAAGGGTGGGTCTTATCTTCTCTATAATAGGGTTTTTATGATGGGGATTATGTAGGGGCTAGGCTCTATGTATGCCTTTTTATGTATTCTTAGTGATTATTGATGAACCCTAGGCATGTGAAGACTTGTTGCTAATAAAATCATGTTGTGCGTGCCGAGTGTTTGAGTAATTGTTGATGATATTGTGATTTATGATGATTGGGGATGATTATGATAATTTGATGTTCGTATTGTTGAATTGAGCCTTGATGATGGAATTTGGTGTTTAATATGTTGTATGTGCTTTGAGGAATTTGTGTTGCTCGAATTCGTTGTTGTTGGTGTCATAGGCGCATAGGGCGCCACTTTTGTGTTTATGATGTTGCTGGATTTTGTTGTCTAGGTGCAGAATTAGGCGCCCTTGAGTGGGGCGCCCTGTGCCAAGCATTGTTGTTGCTGGAATTTTGGCCACGGAATTAGGCGTCCTCGTGTTTGGGCGCCCCGTGCCAAGTTGTTGCGTTTTTGGTTGAATTTTCCATTGCAGGAATTGGCGCCCTTGTGCTGGGCGCATGAGCCAAAGTTTGTGTTGCTGAATTGTGCTTGCTGTTGTGCTGAATTGTGCTTGCTGGGCGCCAGGCGCCAGACGCTGGGCGCCAAGGGTGCCGTGCGTGCGGGGTGTTGTGTGTGTTGCGTGTTGCGAGCGCTGGGCGCCATTTCAGGGCGTTCCCGATTTTTAATAAAAACTGTTTTCGCCATAACTTTTGACTCGGGTGTCCGTTTTAAAACGTTTCAAAAAGTGTTGTGAAGCCCATCTCATTGTCTATCTGTGTGTCCTATTTTATAAGCGAAAACTTATTATTTTCTGATGGTTCTGGGCGCCCAAGTGGCTGCCCCGATGGTCGTTGTTGTTGCGTTGCAAAACTGTTTTCGGTGTCTAAAACCTTTTTGGTGTTAACGATGATGTTCTAAATAATGTTTCTGCCCTTAGAGACCAACTTTAATGATAATGATGTGTAAATGACGATGATGCCCCTGGTGGCTAGTTTATTGACGATGATGCCCTTAGTGGCTAGCTTATAGATGATAGTGCCCTTAGTGGCCAATGTTTGATTGACGATGATGCCCTCAGTGGCTAGTACCTTGATAAGTTGATGATTTTGACGGTAATGCCCTTAGTGGCTATGCTTGTGATTGACGATGGATGTTATATTGATGATGATGATTCTAAATGATGATGATGCCATAACGGCTAATAGCGACGATGAATAATAAGCGACGATGAATGTAAGCGACGATGAGGCCCGAAAGGTTAAGCGACATTGTTATGTGTAGATATGAATTAAAAATAAGTGACGATGAGGCCTAAAGGGCTTAGTGACGTTGTTATGTGTGTTCATGAATTGACAGGTGTTGTGCCTCTTAGTAGGCGAACTGGTAAGTTGACGGGTCACATAGTTGACCGTGTTTGTGTGTGTTTGTGCGTGGTGCATGTCATAGTGTCTCATGCATCCCATGTGCATAAACCCAGTGACGTTTGAGGCCCAAAAGGCTAAGTGACGATGAGGCCCAAAAGGCTAAGCGACGTTTGTGAAAGGTACCTCATGCATATGCCCGCGAGTGGGTTGCACTTCATATACTTACATGACATTGTGATGAGCTTTTGTAGTGATTGAATTGATGTTTGTGATGTGGTTTATATAGCTGGCATTGCGATGATTTGTTGTGGTGATTAATATTGATGACTGACTTGATGTGTCGTGATGTGGTTGATATAGTGTCATAACTCTAGCATAGTGCTCATCATAAGCTTTATTATATTGTTAGATGAACTCACCCCTTCTGTTTGAATGTTACCCCTATGCGGTAACGTGCAGGTGATCTCGAGTGAAGGCTTAGGTATCTTCACTAGCTGAGTCGGGTCGTCTGCTCTGATTATGTAACACTAGGGGGAATGACGCTGTTTAAGTTACTTATGATTGTTGTTGTTGTTGGATTTTAGTATTGTAAGCCTTGCCTGGTTGCAATGCCTATTATGATTAAACTTGGTGTTGGATTTTCCGCTGTGAAGTTGTATTTTAATTGACAATGACGTTTTGAAAGTATTATAAGGCTGTTTTCGAAAAGCGAGTAATTTGGCGTGTGATGTTTAACGAAGTAAGTGTGACATCCCTTGTGATGTAACTAAAATTTGAAACTCTGATTTTTACACTAATAAATTAACGGGTAGAAAAGGGGTGTTACACCACAAGCACACGACTCCAGTGCGTTATCATGTCATACCTATCTTGAGCAAAGGTATCCAAGTCTTTTGGGACGAAAATCCACTGAGGACCAATACGGCTGTTAGGACTGGACACCAACAAAAATCTTCGAAAGGGTCCAGTTCCAGCAATATGCGAAGCAACTCCGCGCGCTCCACCAGTAGAACGGGGGTGGCAGCAAGGGTGCCTCCGAGAACCTCGGCGACCTCTGTGGATCTGTCGGGAGCGAAGTTGGGAAAGTAAAGTTGAGCCCAGAGCTGTAGAAACCAGACAGGACCCTCGGCCTTAGAGTAAGAGCCTTTGTCCTTAATGTAACACCCTAATATTTCTAACTTGTAGAAATACTTAAAATGCACAACTTAGCATACATCAGAGATATAATTCCTGTTTAGATATTGAACACAACTAAATTTTTCCCGATGAATAACCTCAAATAGTTTCAGGTTCCATAGCAACTTAAATAAAACTCATAACAATTCCATGTCTTTCAACATCATCTAAACTTAGTGCTCAATACCATAACAAGAAAAAGAGGAAACGATTACATAACTTTAAATATATCCAAGTCATGTTATCAAAGTACAAAGACAACAAGGGAAATAAAAATCAAAGACAATAAAACTAGGTCTTCAATCCTCTCCTCAAGCAAGTCACCTATCCGTGCTTCTTTGCTTTCCTCCTTCCCTGTTTCTCTGTAAAAACATCAACATATAAACAATGAGATACAATCTCAGTGAGTTCTACCGAGACCCCTAACTACACTCTCGGTTCAATTATGAATTCGTATTCATATCGTAGTTTAGTTTATAAACTACGTGCCTTTCTAATCTCTGGTAGTTTAATTTATAAACTACGCTTCACTAACTTAGCACGACACCGACTACCAACTTGCTAATCCCGGTGAACCGCACCCGTTAATCTTAAGTACAACATCGACTACCAACTTGCTAATCCCGATGAATCACGTACTTAACTTTAAGTTTAACACTGACTGCCAACTTGCTAATCCCGGTGAATCACATACTTAAATTCTAATATAGCACCGACTGCCAACTTGTTAATCCCGGTGAACCATACCCCTTAATCTTAAGTACAACATCGACTGCCAACTTGCTAATCCTGATGATTCACGTACTTAACTTAGCATCACACCGAATGCCAACCTGCTAATCTCGGTGGATTACCCGCTTAATCTTAATTATATCACCGACTGCCAATTTGCTAATCCCGGTGAATCGTGTACTTAACCTTATTAGGTCGCCACCTATACTCGATGTAATTTATACATCGTTCACCTCAATTAGCGTCTGATGAATTATTCTTCATCCATATTCAGTATACAACCACTAATGGAACCTTTAGTTCCTTCACCTACACGCTACATGATCGCACACGTGTACTAGGTTACAGTTTTTCGAAATATTTATCATTTCAAGGACAACCCATAAAAACCTTTTAAAACATGTTTAAAAACAAGGCATTATTGGTTCATTTTACAAGAGGGGTGGTTGGGAAGAAGATTAGAAGTGGTTTGGAATTGAAAGGAGCGATGAAATGAGAAATCCTGATACAGACCCTCACGCGCGGTCTGTGCACCCTGGGGCACGACTCGTGCGCTTCCTTCAGCACACCAATTTGTTTCGTGTTTGAATGTTTCTCGATTTCGCAATTCCGTTCGAGTCCAATCCATAACCCAATCTTAATCCAACTCCAAAAACAGCAATTATAACACAATAATCTAGTCCAAACAATCCAACAATACCAATCAATCCAACAATACCAATCACAAGAAATAGCATCAAGTAATTCGTTCAGAGATTTGTAGTTACACAAACAAATAATTCGACACACAGCATGAGTGCAGAGTTCCCTACATTAGTGCACCTATTTAGGAGAATTATTTAAAATAGAGATGTCGGATTTCAACAAACAAATACTCATTGGAAAGCTCTATGGGTCTAGTTTCTACATCTGATTTTAATTTTTCAAAATAAGTATCCAGTTGGTACAGTTTTTCAAAATACGACACTGAAGTAACGAAATTAGACAGAACTTTTTGGTCAACTTGTAATCCAATTTTCTCCTCATTTCTTAATGAAATTTAGTGAAACCAGTGCCTATTTAGTAGTAACTTAAGTCTACTTTCCAATAAAACAAAAACCAACTTAAAACACTATTTGTACAGAAAGTTATGGACAATTTACCCAGACTATAGCCTTCGGGTTTCACACTGATTTACGATATTTTACGGTTTTCGATTCAAAACTTTCGAAATGAAAATACCACACTTAACCAGCAAATACAAACAATCACAATCGAAATATAAAAACCTAAACGTGGGTAGGACTCACCTATCGTGATAAAAATCACGAAATTCGCCGAGACTTCGAAATTCAACCGCCCCAAAATTTCACGAACACGCTCCCAATTCGTTGCAACCACATCCAACCGCTTCAAAATCGAGTTCCTAACTCCTCACTTCCGAAACTAGCAACCAAAATGTAACATCCCCTATTTTTACTATTTAATTATATTGGCGTAATATTATTTATTAGTGATTTATTTAGTTGATTGAAACTTCTTTAAATTGAAAATGATTGTTGATTTATTGATTGTGTGAGATGTGTGTGCTTAATTGAATTAATTGCTTCACATTGAGTTTATGAGAGCTGAAGGAGTCATAGGGAAAGAAATGTTTAAGTAAGGGGTAGTTTTGTCTTTTGACATGCCCCCTTTATATAGGCCCCTTTCAGCTGAACCCAACACAAAACCACACAATCATTGTTTTTGCAAAATTCTGAAAATAGAGAAGTGAGAGGGGAGAGGGCGTGAGGGAGTGAGGAAGGGAAGAGGAGAGAGTTTCCCAAAGAACTTCATTCATGTTTAATCCATTGCCACCAAAGTGTTAAGCTCATCTCCTTCTTTCCATTGATACCAAATTCAAAGTCATCCCCTCCTCCCCCTTGAGATCACCATTGTTGGCCATCAAAGCCTCACTTAGCCAAAACTGAAATCCAAGCTTGTGCATGTTGAAATGGAGAGCTAGGAAGTGCATCTTAGGGCCAGCAAGAGGTAATAGAAGTGTCAAGCTTGAGTCTTGGAGTCACTAGGAGTGTTGGTGCCTTGCCAATTCGAAGTCGTGGGAGCTGAGTTCGATTGGGACAGTTTTGGAGCGATTCCGGAGATAGTTCGTGAGTTGGTGTTGTGATCGAGTCCGAGGAGAGTTCGTGGTTCTCGGGAACTGTCGAATCCTTGATGTAACATCCCTAATTTTTAAAGACTCGTACTATGATGCCTAAGACCGAGTAATTATTTATGGGAATAATCGGTCGTGTCTCGGAGAGTAATGGTCGAGGAAAAGTCCAAAGAAATCCTACTCTACGTTTAATTGTGGCTTAGTCATAATTTAAATGAACAATTAGAGCGCAAGGGTAAAATCGTCATTTCGCCGTACATCGAAGATTTATCAATTGAACGAAATGATTAATCGCAACTCGAGAGAGAGGTAGTCGAGAAATCTTTACCGAGTATAAAACCATAGGATTTTAGGGGTTCTAGTACCAAAATCCTTGGATAGATGGGCCAAGGGCAAAATGGTCATTTCCCTACTACTTAAACCCTCAGCCCCTCACACTCTCACCCAGCTGAGCCCACACTCTTTTCCTTCACTTCAGAAACTGAAAACAAGAACAAGAAATCAGAAAAGGGGGGAGAGAAAGAAGAGGGAGTTCATGAAGGAGAAGAAAGGAGGGTGAGACAAATCCCCTCATTGCATGTTCCAAATCCTTGTGGCATCACACTCCATTTCCTTCCCTCTTTCCATGGATACCAATTTCACTTCCAGATTCTGAACCAAACTCTCCCTCTTTCAACTTGCACCATTTTCGGATTTAAAGTCTCAAGGTTGAAGACAATGGAGTTTGAATCCCCTAACCTCTTGCATGTTCATGTGGAACCTAGGGGAGGGCAATCTGAGCCTACTTTGTGAATTGGAAGGTGTTTTGGAGGGTGTGGAGTTGCTGGTTCAGGGAGTTGGAGCTCAATTTCGAAGATGCAAGTGATGGGGTTGATGATCTATGTTCATTAGAATTTCTGGGTAAAATCCGTTTTACATACCTTCATTGTTTTCTTCGTATCTCACTGTACACTACTCTGATGATCGTGATTCTTGTCCCTCTGGAAACTACACAAAAAGCTCTTCACTTTGGGCACAAGAATCGTATGATTTCATGGAGAAATGAAGGAGATATCATGTCCCCAAGTTACGGTTTCAGAATCAAACACTGTCCTGGACCAGTCACCTTGTTTTGTTAATATCTCTCAATCTACTGGATGCATGCGCGTGAAACTTCTTCCATTGGAAAGTAGACGAAATTATCTTCGCAATGGGCACTGATTTAAGTAGATTTGGTCACGGATTGACCAAATTATGCCTGTTGCAAAACTGAGTCATGTTGCTGGAAAACAGAAAGAAGAATGCTGGAAATGTGGTTCGTCAAATTTGAGTTCGGTTCGCCGAAGTCTCGAACGCCATCAATTCGATATATTGAAGTGGGGTCCAGTAGCGAGGATGATTGACTTAGTTACTGGTTGCGCAAGTGGGACCCATCAAGTTCAGATGCGGAGGCACTTGGAGCGTGTACGTGACTACGGGGATTGTTCGAGTGGTTAACGGTTCGGTTGTTCGAGCGAGGACGCGACTTCTCGGGGACTCGTCAACCGGGTGAGTTCCACTCACGGATAGGGATATTTTTCGTGTCTTGAAATTATATCGGGTTGAGTCATAAGGCAATTATCAATTTTCGAAAGATTTTGGAACCGAAAACCGTTTTTGAACAATATCGCGTTTTTACGGTTTTTATTGAATTGTTGAACAATTTATGAAATTGTGATTTTAAGTGCTTTCACTGGAATATGGTCTGGAATGTTGTTTATTAAATCCGTTTTCAGGTTGGAGAACGATCGGAATTCGATTTGGGCGAGAAATGGAAAGCGGAATGAGAAACTAGAATTCGGTAACAGAACAGGCCGCACGGGTCGTGCTCCCCTGGGCACGGACCGTGCGCCCTCTTCGGGTTGGCTGTGTGGTTTTGGTAAATCACGCACGGGTCGTGCGCCCCTGGGCACGGACCGTGCGTGAGCTGCTGTTACCGGACTCCGATTTCTCATTTCGTCGCTCCTTTCGATCCCGAATCACTTCTAATCTCCTTCCCAACCCATTTTAAGGATATTGCCTTATTGACAACCGTATTTTGAACTTATTCGACTCACGATTTTGAAAAAGAGTTTCAAAAGCATATTTGATTGAAAAACCGAAACCCTAGTATACGTGTGGGTACACCGTCTGATGGACTGACTGAATATATATGTTTATATATGTCAAATGAAAATGATTATAATGCCGGAGGTCTAAATTATGAATTCCTCAAAACGGGTTATAGATCGATATGGATATTGTTTATCCAATTATTATGTGATTGATCCTTTGGTGATCGAAAAGATATAAATTATCTAATGAGCTTATATGACTGATCCTTTGGTGATCAAAATGAAAAGAAGATATAAATTATCTAACTCTCGAGAACTTGATGCGTATTGTCATACGTATTGCGTTGGGTGACGACCCGACAAGTAGCATACTAGGGAGGGTAGTCATGACCCCTTACCTAGGCCCTGAATGTGTTTTGGCGTGGTCAACTCACGGGTTACCGGGATTAGCACTGGATTGCAGTCGGTTTATGCTAAATGGAACACACGATTACCGGGATTAGCACTGGATTGCAGTCGGTACGTGTTAAATAAATTCACGAAGTGCGTGGCATTTCGATTATAGCTTGTGATAGCTAATTATCTATTTTTGATAACGGTTTAATAAATAAGACATTGTTATGTCAGCTTTTGTTGTAACGGTTTAATAAATTGAACCGAGTGTCAGTGAGGGGGCACGGTAGGACTCACTGAGACAAGTTGTCTCACCCAATCCATATTTGTTGTTTTTACAGAGAACGGGATATAAGGACAGCAGGCGGCACAGTTGGTTGTCAGGTTCGAGGAGAAGACTGAAGATCGATTCTTTTATAGTTGTCCACGTTCTTCTGTAGTTGTCTCTGTATTCGGTCTTATGACTCGAGGTTGTAAAATATTATTTTTATAGTTTCCGCTGTTTCTTGTAAAGATATATATCTAAACAGGAATTTTTATACTCTGATTTATACCAAATTGTATATTTAGGTATTTCTTTGTTAAAGAAATACCGGGGTGTTACACTTGAAGTCTCGGCAAATATGTGAGTTCTATACTCACTAGGGAATTAATGTCATTGTCATGTATTCTGAATCAAAATCGCTTTTTGTGAAAACCGGCAACCGCTTTGTGAAAACCTCGAGTTCGAATCATTGAGTCACGATATCGTTGATTGGTAATTATAATTGCATGTCATGATTGTTGTGTTGATTGTTGTGTCATGCTTGTTGGATTGTTTATGACCGTATTTGTATGCGTGTGACGTGGAAGTGTCGATCGGAAAGTATATCGGAATCGGAACGGAAGGACGTTGTATAAGAAAAAACTGAAATCTGGCCTACTGCTGAACACGCACGGATCGTGCCTTATGGAAGCACGGACCGTGCTGGCTGTTCGTAGGGAGCCTGGGTGAATTTTAGACAACGCGCGGATCGTGCGCCTCAGGAGCACGGATCGTGCGTTCCTTTCGGAGTGAAAATTCCTAAGTCTTTCAGACACGCACGGGTCGTGCGCCCCTGGGCACGGACCGTGCGTGGACTTCGGGTGGCCTCTTTTAAAAAGAGTTTTAAACCGTTCCGAACGATTCCAATTGCGTTCTAATCCCTTTCCCAACCTCATGAATTGATGTTATAGTACCATTGCCACGAAATTGACTGTGATTGATGTTAGTTAATGTTTCGAATCATGTTGACATTACGAGATTGATTATGACTAAGCTAGGTTATCATAATGTTGAGTATGGGCGATACATTATGATGTGAACTAGGTAATGGATAGTATAGGTTAAGTTAACAACCTTAGTAAGCCGTGTGAGATCACTTAACGATAAGATCAAGTTAGTAATTAGTTCATGTTAGTATCAAGACCATGTTATGTTTAAATTCATTGTTATGCTCAGCTCACTGTCATGTTCATAGATCATTGTTCACTGCTCATTGTTCAAGGTATATTAAAATATATACATCAGGTTAGGGTGACGACCCTAGTTCAGTTTAGTGTGCTAGGGGAGGGGAAGTCATGAGCCCTATGAACCTAGGCCCCATGAGGTTTGCCCACTAGCGATTAGTGGATTGGGTTCACCGGGAGCTTATTTTGCCAAGCGACCGGTGACATGCTAAAAAATCATTGTTCATTGTTCAAGTGTTGCCTCTTGTACTACTTATGAGGGTTATGAGGACAACGTTATGTTAGCCACATAGTCAAATATTAAGACTATGAATTATGAATCAAGAATAACGAATCAAGCATAATTGAACCGAGAGAGTTCGTAAGGGGTCTCGATAGGACTCATTGAGAAAAGTTGTCTCACCCAATCCATGTTGTTGTTTTTCAGAATTGCACGCTAAGTTGAAGACGATGAGGCATGGTCCGGGAGACGCTTGAGGAGTTGCTGACGCTTTTGTTGTTTTGTCATATTATGTATCTCTGTATTTCAGTTTCCCTTGTATCTTAAGACTATTTGATTGTACGACTTATGTCTTTCAAGTTGTAAATCGCTTTCGCAGACTTTCGGTTTTTTTGAGTATTGAACACTAGTTGAGGGTGTAAGGACCGATTTTATATATATTATGTTCAGTTATGTAAGCACGTTCGATGAGTGATTTATCGAAGTTTAGTATGTGTTCAATATTTTAAAAATGAAAGTCACTCTGATGTATGCCAGTAGTGCACTTCGGTAATTTCTACAAGATAGAAATTATCGGGGTGTTACACAAAACCCCCTGTTTTGAACTTCGGTTCACAATGTAGCTGGCTCTTAAGCTTTATAACTGAATAGCGAACCCCCTACTAGCCCCAAAAGCTTCAAAGCCGCATCATCTTCCTCATTGAAGCTTGGAGCTTCATCAATGGAGGATAGAGTTAGAGAAGAGTGTTGGTTCAGAAATTAGCATCAGTGGGTAGAGGAAGAAAAATGGAATGGAATGGAGGAAAGAACACTTACATGCATTGGTGCTTGATGCTGATCTTCTTCCTCCCCCACTCGCCTCCTCTCGCCATCACCCTCACTCTCCACTCCCTTCTCTTTCTTTTCTAATTTCAGAAATGTTACTAAATGAGAGGAAGTTTGTCTTGTGTGATTTTTGAGCTAAGGTTTAATTGGCCAGGAAATAACCTAATTACCCTTGGCTCACTAATTCCCACTTAAGCCCAATTTTAGCTTACTCAAACATAATCAGTCACACATTCAATCATATACTTCCCAACAATAATTTATATAACCCATATAACTTAGCAATTATGTATTGCTTTCGCGGCACTCGCAGATACTAGACTAAATTTATTATTTAATCGAATAATAAATTACTAGTTAATTTCGTAAACCGAAATTAACGGAGTTAGGGATGTTACACTTAACCTGCATATCAAAGCTCTCCAGACTTTTGTAAAGAAGGGCGAGGAAGAAAGTGTAACACCCCGGTATATTTAACTTGTAAAAATACCAAAGGGTACCAAATATAAACATCAGAGATAAAAAAATTTCCTGTTTAGACACTGAATACCATTAATATACTTTGCTGAGATACGACATAACCATCTTATACACAAATAAGATCATTCGGTACTCAGACCATAACTGTCAGCAACTGCGGTAATCAGAGTCATACAAGAAAGCGGAAAGGATAAACAAAACACTAATGCCATAGTGTTGTAATACATAGGCAACAGAAGGAAAATAAACTTGAACATAAAGCTAAGTCATTATTCTCCTCCCGGGGCCACCTACTCGTGCCTCTGAGGTTTCTTCTGTCCCTGTTTATCTGTAAAACAACAACAATTAAACAGTGAGATACAATCTCAGTGAGTTCTACCGAGACCCCTACTAACACTCTCGGTTCAATTATGAAGTCCATTTTAAGATTTGACACGGCACCAACTGCAAACCTGCTAATCCGGTAAACCGTGTTGTAAGGTTTTAGTTCAGTACGACACCGACTGCAAACCTGCTAATCCCGGTGAACCGTACCATAAAACCTTTTTACGTACCACCGACTGCAAACCTGCTAATCCCGGTGAACGTAACGCATAACTTTTTAACATAACACCGACTGCAAACCTGCTAATCCCGGCGAACCCCATAACCAATAGTGTTTCCTAATGGCACAGAGCCTAGGGTAAGGGTTCATGACTTCCCCGCCTAGTATGTCAACATGGGTCGTCACCCAAACTCGATATAACATATATATATCTACAATCATATGAACATTTAGTTCATTAAATTATACTTTACCACATAGGACTCATAGTCCATTTATTATCAATAAAACATATCCGCACACGTAGGCTATTATTCGGTTTTTCGAAATGGTTTAGACATCAAAAGCGTTTTATAAAACCCTTTGTAACACACCCAAAATCATGGCATCATAAGCCTAATATCCTTATATAAGGGTTAGGAAAGGATTAGGAAAGGATTGGAATCAAAACGGAATTATTTTGGCAACTTGAAAATTTTGGACAGAACTGGGCGCACGGGTCGTGCCCCTGGACGCACGGGTCGTGCGCCCCCTGTTTGACATTTTTGCACACTGAACCCGAACCAGGCGCACGGGTCGTGCGCCCTGGACGCACGGGTCGTGTGCATTTGACAGCATTGCCAAAAATACCCTGTTTCATGAAATTTTGCTTTCCGATTGATCCGAAACTTTCCCCGATCGATTCCTAACTCAAAAACAGATAATACCAGACAATATACCAGTCCAATCAACATCAAACAATCAAGCAATTCAATCAAAAACTCAACGATTACGAATTTCGTTAAAACGCAATATATTTCAAAATAACGTTTTCGACTCAAAATCTTTCGAAAACAAATCACACAATTCATTTCAAAACGGAATAAACCTAAACGTGAGTAAAACTCACCCTTGAAGCGAGATCGTTGCCGAGCCGAAATCACCGATATGTCAAAATCACCGAATCGAACCCAAACAACACCGAACCGCTCCTAACTTCGTTCCGAGCTTCCAATCGCGTTCAATCCGCTCCTAGCTTCGTTCCTAAGCATGATTCAATCATCAATTTGATCACACAACTCACGATTTCGCCAAATCACCTCCAAAACCTCCCCAAATTCGTAGGCCATAAAATAGGGGAAAAACCGGATGAAATCTTACCTAGCTCTTGGGTTATGATGAGGAGAGTGAGATGATGAAGATGGTGAATTTTGGGGCTTGGGGGAGTGATCCTTCTTCTTCTTCTTTCTTCTTTCTCTTCTCCTTTCTCTTCTTTCTTCTCTTTTCTTTCTTTTTCCTCTTCTCTGCGTATCTCTTCTTTCTTTTTCTCTTTCTTCTTTTTTTTCTTTAACACACACACACAAACACATATTTAATTAATAAATAAGTGGTAGCGTGGTCCAATTACCATATTGATCTTGATCCTCTATTTCGAATCCGAAACTTCCTTGATCCGTATTATCCGGTTAACGATCTAATGTTATCCCATAAATAATTTTAGTACTCAATAAATTTACCAGTCTAGTACTAAATTATTCCTATTGGGTTAACATCCAAATAATTCGCCTATTAATTTTGAGGATGTTACATTCTCCCCCACTTAAAGAAATTTTGTCCTCAAAATTAAACACAACGTACCTCAAGAAAACAAATACGGATACTGAGTTCGCATATCGTCCTCCAACTCCCAAGTAGCTTCCTCGACGGAAAAACCATCCCAAACCACCTTGACAATGGGAATTGACTTCGTCCGTAGCGTCCTCTCGCCACGTTCCAGGATGTAATTTGGATGAGGTTGGAAAGACAAGTCCGGTCGGAGGTCAATCGTTTCAAAATCTAACGGTTGACTTGGATCGGGAATGTACTTTCGCAATTGAGACACATGGAATACATCATGCAATTTTGACAATGGAGGAGGCAAGGCGATGCGGTATGCAAGAGGCCCAACTCGCTCGATAATTTGGAAGGGTCCAATATACCGAGGACTGAGCTTCTTCACCCGTAATGCCTACCTGTGCCAATTGTTGGCGATAATCTCAAAAACACATGATCCCGACTCAAACTCTAACGGCCTTCTCCTTTTGTCGGCATAACTCTTTTGCCTACTTTGAGGCTTTCATTCTTTCCCTGATCTGGCGGATCTTTTCAGTAGTGTCTTGAATCATCTCGGGTCCTAACAATCGGTTCTCACCGACTTCCCACCAACACAATGGAGTTCTACATTTCCTTCCATACAAGGCCTCAAAAGGTGCCATTCCGATACTGGAATGATAACTGTTGTTATATGAGAATTCAACCAGTGGAAGATGATCCTCCCATTTCTTCCCGTTATCAAGTACCGAAGCCCTAAGCATATCCTCTAATGTCTGGATAGTTCTCTCGGTCTGCCCATCTGTCTGCGGGTGATAAGCGGTACTAAGAAGTACTTTAGTCCCCAATGCTTCATTTAGAGCTTTCCAAAATCGAGAAGTGAATTTCGGATCTCGATCCGAAACTATACTGGTAGGAACCCCATGTAACCTTACTATGTTCTTCAAATACACCTCAGCTAACTTGGATACTTTACTGCTAGAACGACTGGAATAAAATGAGCTGATTTAGTTAACCGATCACAACTACCCAAATGGAGTCGTTACCGGCTTGAGACCTTGGCAACGCCATTACAAAATCCATGGAAATGTCTTCCCATTTCCACACTGGCACATCTAGTGGCCGTAGCAGACCAGCAGGCTTCTGATGTTCTATCTTAACTCTTTGGCAAGTTAAGCACTTTGATACGAATTCAGCAATCTCTAACTTCATTCCTTGCCACCAATACATCTGCTTTAAATCTCTATACATCTTGGTGGATCCAGGATGTACAGAAAATAGACTTCGGTGTGCTTCTTCTAGCACCTGATTTTTAATATCTTCATTATCGGGCACACAGATTCTACCGTTGAAACAAATCACTCCATCCCTATCTTCAGTAAAATCTGGCAACAATTTCTGCGATTGCAGCTTCACATCATTTTCCTGCGCTAAGCGAATAGAATCCCTTAATGAGCTAGAGATCCTCATGTGGCTCAGCACTAACCGGTTTTCCTTGATCTTGCATTCAAATTCAAGTCCCTAAAGGACTCCAACAATTCCATTTCATGCATCATAAACTTTGCTACGTGAATGGATTTCCTACTTAGTGCATCGGCTACGACATTAGCCTTTCCCGGATGATACTTCAATTCGAAGTCATAATCCTTCAGAAATTCCACCCACCTTCTCTGCCTGTTATTCAATTCCTTCTGATCAAACAAATACTTCAAGCTTTTATGATCACTGAAGACTTCGAAACGAGACCCATATAGGTAATGTCTCCAAATCTTCAGTGCGTACACAATAGCTGCCAACTCCAGATCATGAGTCGGATAATTCTCTTCATGAGTCTTCAACTGTCTGGAGGCATAAGCTACAACTTGTTGGTTTGCATGAGAACACATCCCAAACCCTTCCCAGAAGCATCGCTGAAAATTTGAAATTCCAAAGACGGATCTGGAAGAATTAGGATTGGAGCAGAAGTCAACCTAACCTTCAATTCTGAAAACATTCCTCACAATCGGCATCCCATATAAACGGTTGGGCCTTACGAGTCAACCGGGTAAGTGGAAGAACCAGTTGTGAGAAACCTTGAATAAACCTCCTATAGTAACCAGCTAGACCCAAGAAACTTCTTATTTCTGTAACAGATGTTGGTCTTTCCCAGTTCAATACAGCTTCCACCTTACTGGGATCCACCGCAACTCCCGATTGGGAAATCACGTGTCCCAAAAACTTTACTTCCGGCATCCAGAAGTCACACTTCGATGGCTTGGCATACAATTTCTTTTCTCGGAGTACGTTCAGAACAATGCGGAGATGTTGAACATGGTCCTCAATGGTCTTAGAGTACACCAAGATATCATCAATAAAAACTACTACAAACTGATCGAGATAAGTATGGAATACTCGGTTCATGTAATCCATGAATACCGCTGGAGCATTAGTCAAACCGAAGGGCATTACTACGAACTCGTAATGTCCATACCTCGTACGGAAAGCTGTCTTCGGAATATCTAAGGCTCGTACCTTTATTTGATGATAGCCCGATCTCAGATCAATTTTTGAAAATACCACTGCACCTCGAAGTTGGTCAAGCAAATCGTCTATCCTCGGCAATGGATATTTGTTTTTAATAGTCACCTTGTTGAGTTGACGGTAGTCAATACACAACCTCATGCTTCCGTCCTTCTTCTTAACTAGCAATACCGGAGCACCCCATGGAGAAGCACTCGGTCGGATAAATCTTTGATATTAACTCTTCAAGTTGAGACTTCAATTCCTTCAATTCTAAAGGAGACATCCTATAAGGGGCAATAGATATCGACCCTGTACCAGGAATCAATTCTATTGAGAATTCTACCTCTCTGTCAGGAGGTAAGGATGAAACTTCCTCAGGAAAGACATCTAGAAATTCATTTACCACTTGCACAGACGACAAGTCTAAACCCGTTTCAGTAGATGCAGACAACATAATAAGAATAGCTTCCGCACCTTGGAATAATGACTGGCTTGCTTCGGTGTAAGAGATCGTTGCTTCAAAATCTGCCTGTGTCAACCCTACGGATTCGGAGGCGAAGCTAATGGTTCGATCGGCACAGTTGATTGTTACATGATTTTCAGCCATCCAATTCATACCCAAACAATGTCCATGCTTCTCATAGGCAAGCAGATAAATTTCACAACAAATTGTCTGTCCCCTATGACAAGTAGGCAATTTTCACACAATGATTGGGTCTGGACTCGACCCTTGGCAGCAGTTAAAATAGTTATCGGTTCGGATAGCTCAGATAATGCTAAACCCAACCGATCGACACATGCTTGTGATATAAAACAATGAGTTGCACCGGAATCATATAAAATATTGACTGAGTTATTAAAAAGAGATCCCGTACCCCTCAGGAGATTATCTGTTGGTGTGACGGTTCGAGCGTCCAACGTGTTGATTCGCCCCTGCCTAGGAGCATTGGGTGCTCCTTGAAACTCTTCTTTTTCGGGCATTCATTTGAATAGTGGCCCTCCTCGTTACAATTATAGCACCGGTTTGGCCTTTGACGACAGTCACCCTGATGATGTCTTCCACAAGTTCACATTTGCGGAACTTTGATGAGTCAAAGGATTGCACCTGCTTTCCTTTATAATTACTTCCCTTGAATGGCCTGGATGGAGTAGAAGATTCAGCAACCTTTTTCTTGCCCTTCCAATAGTCTTTCTTTCAGCATACATTTTCCTCAGATCCTCCTCAGCAACATATGCTTGTTGCACTAAGGCAGGATAATTAACCAAGGTGTAAGAACTGAGTCCTTGGCTCACATCAGCTCGGAGACCTTCTTTGAACATTTGCATTTTCCACATATCATTTGGGGCATACTTTCCCAACTCATAGAACTGAGACAGTCTTTCAAATTTCGCAGCGTACTCCCCAACCGACATATCACCTTGCTTAAGATTTACAAACTCTGCTTGTTTACTCAGCTTCTTCACCGAAGGGAAATATTGCTTCAGAAATAATTCCTTGAAGTTGTCCCAAGTTAGGGGAGTTTCTTGGAGTTCCATCATATGTCTTGCATTACACCACCAGGTGTGGGCATCTTCATCGAGCACATTTGCCGCAAATATTACTTTCTCTTCTTCCCCGCATTGCAAGGTTTGAAAAATTTTCTCCATTGAATCAGTCCAATAGTAGGCGGTCATTGGATCCGATCCTCCTTTGAAAGTCGGGGGCTTCATCTTTTGAAATTGAAAATATGCCCGGTTAGGATCTTCCTGATGGGGTTGAACATTGGGCTGCTGCAGAGCCATTTGGTCATGCTGCATTTGCAACATATCCTGCATCATCTTTTGCTGATTCTCGATGATATTCTGCATCCATTCAAAGTTTGGATCAACAGGAGGAGGAACGCCTCTACCTCTTCTGGCCATGATTCTGCGAAATATGCACAAAGTATTAAGTTGATCAAGCTCAATGTCTAATAGCATACTAAGAAAATCACGACTGGAGAAAGTAAAGACCCTAAAAGCTAAGTCCGACTAGGTCGAACCGCTCTGATACCAACTGTAACACCCCGGTATATTTAACTTGTAAAAATACCAAAGCGTACCAAATATAAACATCAGAGATAAAAATTTCCTGTTTAGACACTGAATACCATTAATATTTTGCTGAAATACGACATAACCATCTTATACACAAATAAGATCATTCGGTACTCAGACCATAACTGTCAGCAACTGCGGTAATCAGAGTCATACAAGAAAGCGGAAAAGGATAAACAAAACACTAATGCCATAGTGTTGTAATACATAGGCAACAGAAGGAAAATAAACTTGAACATAAAGCTAAGTCATTATTCTCCTCCCGGGGCCACCTACTCGTGCCTCTGAGGTTTCTTCTGTCCCTGTTTATCTGTAAAACAACAACAATTAAACAGTGAGATACAATCTCAGTGAGTTCTACCGAGACCCCTACTAACACTCTCGGTTCAATTATGAATCCATTTTAAGATTTGACATGGCACCAACTGCAAACCTGCTAATCCTGGTAAACCGTGTTGTAAGTTTTAGTTCAGTACGACACCGACTGCAAACCTGCTAATCCCGGTGAACCGTACCAAAACCTTTTTACGTACCACCGACTGCAAACCTGCTAATCCCGGTGAACGTAACGCATAACTTTTAACATAACACCGACTGCAAACCTGCTAATCCCGGCGAACCCCATAACCAATAGTGTTTCCTAATGGCACAGAGCCTAGGGTAAGGGTTCATGACTTCCCCGCCTAGTATGTCAACATGGGTCGTCACCCAAACTCGATATAACATATATATATCTACAATCATATGAACATTTAGTTCATTAAATTATACTTTACCACATAGGACTCATAGTCCATTTATTACCAATAAAACATATCCGCACACGTAGGCTATTATCCGGTTTTTCGAAATGGTTTAGACATCAAAAGCGTTTTATAAAACCCTTTGTAACACACCCAAAATCATGGCATCATAAGCCTAATATCCTTATATAAGGGTTAGGAAAGGATTAGGAAAGGATTGGAATCAAAACGGAATTATTTTGGACAACTTGAAAATTTTGGACAGAACTGGGCGCACGGGTCGTGCCCCTGGACGCACGGGTCGTGCGCCCCCTGTTTGACATTTTTGCACACTGAACCCGAACCAGGCGCACGGGTCGTGCGCCCTGGACGCACGGGTCGTGTGCATTTGACAGCATTGCCAAAAATACCCTGTTTCATGAAATTTTGCTTTCCGATTGATCCGAAACTTTCCCCGATCGATTCCTAACTCAAAAACAGATAATACCAGACAATATACCAGTCCAATCAACATCAAACAATCAAGCAATTCAATCAAAAACTCAACGATTACGAATTTCGTTAAAACGCAATATATTTCAAAATAACGTTTTCGACTCAAAATCTTTCGAAAACAAATCACACAATTTATTTCAAAACGGAATAAACCTA